>OU426978.1:232229588-232234588 GCA_911387785.2 Aelia acuminata | reverse complement strand
AGCCTTTCGCTATTTCAAAACTGATTTATAACTCGTCTTCTATGCGAACGCGGTTTTAAAGAGCGGCGAGGACTCGAAGAAGTTTAAAATAACGAAAAAAATAAAACTATTTAATCAGGAGATAATACTCGTATAGTTTAATAATAAAGTTTGAAGTTGAAAAAATAAAAAAGTTTAAAAATAGCAAAATAATATGATAGTTAGGGTCACCTTTTAGTGGTTAGCATGGCAACCTACAGTAACAAAGATCGCAGGTTCGCGCCCACTGCTGGCCCTAGGATTTTTTAATGGGAGTAAAAAATCCTTAGCCATGCCGTCCCTCGGATAGGACGTAAAATGGATGTCCCGAGCCTATACGATGTCAGGTACTCATTAAAGCACCTATCCGAATTATACCTGGATAGGCAAAATTTAGATAGCATCGTCCGATTAGCCTTCGTGGCATAAAGTGACGTTAAACCAAACAAACAATACGCGATATTAGAAAAAGTTTAAAAATAAAGTAGTTTAAAAATAGCTTAATAAATAATAAAATAGCTAAAAAAATTGTAAATTAATTATTTAAAAAAAATTAATGGTTAAGTTAAAAATAAATTAAAATACCTAAAGCGAGTTCCGAAAAAACCTTTGCGTAATATAGACGTGGATTGGTGAAGGTTGAAAACTAATTCACAATATATGCATGCAATATCATTTGTTGTTTAACAGTATTTTTACTTTCACTTACCTATAAATACAATATATTGTAAGGGAAAGTATTGCGATCGTGAAAAATTTCGACTTCCGGTTTTCAACGGAAATACACTCTTTGGGGTGTATATTTCCCCTAAGTCTAAACTACCAAGTCCCGCGGAATGATCTGTCTCCGTGTCTGTGTGAAGAGATTAGCTCAAAAACTATAAGCCGTACAAAACTGAAATTGGGTATTTGGCGTATGTATGTGCCCGCGATGTGACAGCGAAAATCTCATCAAAATTGGTCAAACGGAGGGGGTACTATATATAATGAATTACGTCAAAGGTTTACGTTTTTTTTCGATTTTCTCAAAAATCGAAATATGACGGTCAAAATTTCATTAATAGTGATCGGTTTGAGGGGGCACATTATTTAATAAATTTTGTCTCATCTTCAAGCTTTTTTTTAGTTACTCAAAAACGGTTTAAACGATTTTGATCAAACTGGGTATTTGATGCAAGTATATGTCCGCGATGCGACAGCCGAAATTTCATCAAAATCGGTCAAACGGAGGGTGTACTTTATAATAATTAATGACGTTCTGTTCATGGAAAAGGGTATCAACGTGTTTTAAAACATTTTTAATGGAAATCATGTATTTCTATTCCGATATTTTTGTGCGTACAATTCAGACCGTGTGTCAGATTAAGATCTTGCGTAGCGAGCAAATAAAGTAAATGTGGCCCATAAACCGAAATACAAGGCAGCTGGAAATGAATACCCATTTCCAAGATAACAACCGTGAAACTAACAAATACATTACAAGTTAATGTATGGCGTATTGTAATTATTACAAGACAGGAAAGGTGTTTGAGGAATTGAGTTACTTACATATACCAGTAAAGACAATTTAACAACAGTAAAGACCTCCCTCCTAAATTAAAGTCCGACTAGGGTCTTGACTACCTCATCGAGGACTCAGGACAAGTAATTTAGTAGTTTTAGTAACGAGATAGTAATTGCTGACTAGACATGGGTCACTGATAGTGATTACTAAGCTAGTAAAATAGTTGACCCAGTAATCACAAAGACCGTTCCTTACTTTCTTTCTTGAATCTTAATTCTTCGGTGGTTTTCAGTTAGTAGACTCCAAGTTCTAGTTCAGCACTGGGCAATTATCGTAAAGAGAGAAGGTGTAGGAGAAATAGTTCTTCTTTCTTTTAACAATTAAAATATTTGGTCGTTGACTTCAATTATTATCTTCAATTGTGATCTCTGGCGAAAAAATTAATCGTTTACAAAGTACTAATAATCGCTACGGTAACTTTCATGACAGACTTACTCTAAATTCCAGCCCACTAACTCAAGCTCTACACACTCCCACAAATCCTTAAAATCCGTCAAGAAGACAGTTGAGGCGTTGGCCATGAGATTTTCTGCATTAACACTAAACCTACCAACATATTATATATACCTGTTTCTACGGATGGCGGTCAAATGACAGCTTTTGAAATAAACATTTTAGTCTTTTCCAGTTGATTGTAAATGTAGCAGCACCTACTGCTAATAGAAACCTGCCTTTGTCAGTGTTGCCACAAATTATATAAATATATTTATTTATACCTGGCTACACTGCGCGTAACCAGACATATAAACTCTCTCAGAGTGTGTGTTCATTACGTGTGTGGGATACTGTGACTTGCTAAAAAAACTTCATATTAAGACTTATATTATATTTTCAAGTGGTTTATTTATTTTTTTCAACACAAGTTTCTTTATTTTCATTATTCGTTTTGTTATTATTATCTGAATACATTGTTTTTTTATTTTATCAAGCGTTTTTATTATTTTCATCCCGTACTGTTACAAATAGAACTAATCACCTCACAAATATTTATAATACCGCGTACAGAGCCAGTAATCTAATTTGAATGATCGCCATTTTGCCTCACCTCGTGAGTTACCAGCAGTCGCTCTGTACCCATCATAAAATAAACTGTAATCACATGGCGTTTTCCTTGAACATAATCGGATGGCATTTACTTGGAAAACTACTGTTTTTGTGTTAATTTTGAGATTTCAATGCAGATAACTTCATAAAATTTCATATATATTCTAGCGGTCAAAAGATCGCTCAGGGTAGACAACGGTAGAATACAAATTATTATCAGGAAAGACGAAAGAAGGAGAGAAATATATATTGAAAAATTAAACAGCTATATATTAAAGAAAAAGTCGTGCAATAAGTTCAAGCAAAATAAAAACCTGGAATTTTACAATTTAGATTAAAGTCTCAAAAGCGGTCATTTGACCGCTAGTGTTAAACAGTTATACATATATATTTTCTTTTACATTTAACCTTTCACTTGTTTTTGCTTTGTTTTCGTATAATTCTGTTTTTTAATTCTGTTTTAGTACAATTAATTAAATTTAATTAATTTAATTTTTAATTTTGCCTGTTTTATTTTTTGTGTGTGTTTTTACTTTCACTTACCTATATATGAAATATATAGTAAGTGGAAGTATTGCGATCGTGAAAAATTTCGACTTCCGGTTTTCAACGGAAATACACGTTTTGGGACCCCCTGAGTCGAAATAACCAAGTCCCGCAAAATGGTCTGTGTGTGTGTGTGTGTGTGTGTGTGTCTGTGTGTGTGTGTGTGTGTGAACAGACTAGCTCAAAAACTATAAGCCATGGGAACCTGAAATTGGGTATTTAGTGTAGGTATATGCCCGCGATGTGACAGCAAAAATTTCATCAAAATTGCTCAAAGGGAGGGGGTACTTTATTTAATAACTTTTTACGTTTTTTTCGATTTTCTCAAAAACGGCTCTAACGATTTTGATTAAACTGAGTATTTGATCTATCAATATGCCCGAAATATGACTGTAAAAATTTCATCAAAATTGATTAACCGGAGGGGGGACTTTACATAATAAATTTTGTATCATTTTCACGTGTTTTTTTTATTTACTCAAAAACGGTTTTAACGATTTTGATCAAACTTGGTATTTGATGTATTTATATGTCCGAGATATGACTGTAAAAATTTCATCAAAATTGATCTACGGGAGGGGGGACTTTACTTATTAAATTTTGTATCATTTTCACATGTTTTTTTTATTTACTCAAAAACGGTTTTAACGATTTTGATCAAACTTGGTATTTAACGTATTTATATGCCCGAGATATGACTGTAAAAATTTCATTAAAATTGATCTACAGGAGGGGGGACTTTACTTATTAAATTTTGTATCATTTTCACGGGTTTTTTTTATTTACTCAAAAACGGCTTTAACGATTAACAAAAAATAGATATGAATGTAGAAAAATGTGTGACTTTAGGAAATGATAATTAGCAAAACACGTCAATTTCTAATCTAAGTAAGTTGGTAAGTGAAAGTTGTGTGTTGCGCGCACGCACCAGATTTTTTTTAACATCTTGTCATGTCGGCATATTTGCTTATTACGCTAGTAGATAGAAAATTTAATAAAATGTTAGTATATCTAATTAAATAAATAAATAAAAATATCATTATTATAGTATTACTAGCTGTATATCCCGGTTTCACCCGGGGAATTTCATTTTTCTAATAAAAGTGAACAAATTTAAAGTGAGATCATAACGATTTTTAAAACAATAAAGGATATACCCAGAGACTGGCTGAAGTTATGAAAATTTAATATGGACAGGTGTTCGCACCAAGTAAGAAAGATCCATTGAGCGAAATTTGGGGAATTTAGGACAAACGTTATGGATTTTTATTAAGAAAAAACAAACTAACAGAAATTCATCTTTAAGCTGTATAACCCGGTTTGATCGGGGAATTTCATTTTTCTAATGAAACGGTTGATTTCGTAAAAAAACATTGTAAAGTGAGTTCATTACGGTTTCTATAACAATAAATAATATCAGCTGAAGATCGGCTGAAGTTATGCAATTTTAATATGGACAGGTGTTCGCACCTGGTATGAAAGAACTACCGGCGAAATTTGGAGAATTTAGGATAAACAGTATGGATTTCTATAAAAAAAAATCTGGTGCGTGCGCGCAACACACAACTTTCACTTACCAACTTACTTAGATTAAATAGAAGTTAGAAGAATAGAAATTAATGCATTTTGTTAATTGCCACTTCTCAAATTAACAGAACATTTTTAATTATAACGCATTGGTTTGTCATTAAAGGCGTGCATGCGTGAGCTCAAGGTGTTTTATGAGTTGACGGAATATTTTTCTTTTTTTCTCCTGTATATGTTTACTTCATTTTCTTCATATATCATATTTAGCGTTTCTAATTTTTAGGCGTGATGAGAGACAGTT